>CM074723.1:480865238-480910885 GCA_037306005.1 Rhinophrynus dorsalis | reverse complement strand
TAAGATGTAAACAGAGTTGTTGGAAAGCCGGGTCTAACATTGGAATCACATTGGAATCACAGGAGACACAGGAACACTACTGAATTAGGTCACGAAAGGAACACTTTGATCGTGCACAGACACAAGGTGAAAGCGCTAGATTAAGGCTCACCAACAGCATCACACAACATGGCAGCAAAAGTGAATAGAGGAAAAAAACAGAATATCTGGCAAAAAATGCCAGCAAAACCCAGAAAGACGGGGAAGGACATGACAATAATTCCCACAATCCTCTTTTGCCAGTGTCCACATCCTGCAGGCCAAAGAAGTTTTATACCAGGCAAGTCCTCTCTTACCCCTTTTAAGTTAGTAGTGTGTTCTTTTGTTTTTAATTGCATACACTGTGTTAAAGAATTAGGTACACGTTTCCTTATAACATCTTCAGGTGCTTCTTCAGACTTTTAATTTATTTTAATTTTAGATAGGAATTAAAGGTGTATTAGAGTAGGTACCTGCCAGAACTTGAGATACCTTGACGGGGTTGGCAAGCTTACATTCTTTGGCCAAATGATGGACTAAATTCTCAGTCTTTAATAGTTTAGTATATATACCTAGGTTAGGACACATATATACACATTTTTATTATTATATATGCCTAAGTCGGGGCACACATTTACACACCGGTATGGAGGAGCGCAGGTCTGTTCTTTGTCTCAAGACAATAATACTGTAACTCATGGTAACAAAAAAAAAAAAAATGTGCAAAGAAGAATGCAGGGTACGGTAAACAAGACAATAAAATATGATGCTATCAGAACTGCATTCAATACAATTTAGATTAGAAGGTAAGTAATTCCTTATTAATGTATATGTGTGTAGACAGAGTACCCGTTTTATTACATACTAGTAATACTAGCACAGATTTGCCTGTGCAGTTAATAATGACTGCTTTAATGACTGGCTTGTTGATTTGTCAGTGCTTAGCCCATTCAGCTCCAAAATGGTGTGCATCACATTGCAATGCTCTGTGTTACACAACTCTGCACCAGTGTGTGTGCGCTTGCGTGTTTTTGAGTGGGTTTGTGTGTGTATGTGTGTGAACATGTGTGAGCGAGAGTGTGTGCACTCGCATGTTTTGTGTGTATTGCAAATAGTGCAATGATGTATTTAGGTTTTATGCTGCCCTAGGCCTGACTAAAATCACATACCCCTCCTAATTTCAATTTGTCCCACCCCTTCCTGTCCAGGTCACATCTTTCCCTGTTTAGGCTCCACCCCTTGCTATTTTTGTCCCACCCCTTCCTCTTTAGACTCCACTTGTTAGAGAGAAACCTAGCTAAGGAGTGCCAGAGGTAGGTGAGAAAGAGAGAAACTGGATAAGAGAACTGGCTTGGGCAGAGTTTAAGACCTGAAGTAGGAGGAGGAAGGGCCTAGGTGTAGGTGTGTGTGTGTGTGTTAGTGTTAAATATAATATAGCCTTCTCTAAGGTGCATACTCTCCATACAGAAATACTGTAATGGCTCCTATATTCAAATTTGTATATTTAATTAACACTTTGCCTACATCAATATAAAACAAAGATTTATACAAAATGAAAAGATGCAAAGTTACAAAGGCACAATTACAAGGAAATTACCCGGTTTGTTTCCAACACCTTATGGGGTGCTCCATGTAGTTATCAGTGCCCTCTAGTGGTCAAATTCTAATTAGATTTCCTGTTAGATTCTAATGGGTAGGAAAGTCAGAAAAGTCAGAGACATACAGTTCTTCATAGAATGTGAAAGAAACTGCTGAGTCAATTCCTGTCAGTTAGAACTATCAGGAAGTAAACAGAGTAAATTCACTTCCTGTTAGTTAGAACAATCAGGAAGTAAACACAGTAAATTCACTTTCTGATTATTTGAACTGCTATAAATTTTGAATAAAACATCTGACAGCGATGGGAGTGACTTTGTTTTATTCAGCAGGAAATGCTCAGTAAAATATGTATTTTCATAAAAAAACGTTTACTGCTCCTTTAAAACATAGCACAACACTAGGTCCACATCACATATGCAAGGATCAGCACCTATTAGTGTTGAGCGAGCGTGCTCGGCCGATGCTCGGATCGGCTCGAGCATCGCTCTGCTCGGCACATGGCGGTACTCGTCGAGTACCGCCATGTGCTCTCCCGCCATGTTCGGGTGGCGGGGATCTGTGCCGGAAGAGGCACAGATCAGAAGACGCTCCGCTGGACCACCAGGGACTGGAGGTACGGGGGCATTGCGGAGATGAAGGGGGCATAGCGGAGATGAAGGGGGACATTGTGGAAGAGGGGCATAGACTCTATGCCCCTCTTCCACAATGTCCCCCTTCATCTCCGCTATGCCCCTCTTCCACAATGTCCCCCTTCATCTCCGCTATGCCCCTCTTCCACAATGTCCCCCTTCATCTCCGCTATGCCCCTCTTCCACAATGTCCCCCTTCATCTCCTCTATGGCATAGAGGAGATGAAGGGGGACATTGTGGAAGAGGGGCATAGCGGAGATGAAGGGGGACATTGTGGAAGAGGGGCATAGCGGAGATGAAGGGGGACATTGTGGAAGAGGGGCATAGCGGAGATGAAGGGGGACATTGCGGAGATGAAGGGGGACATTGCGGAGATGAAGGGGGCATTCAGAGATGAAGGGGGCATAGCGGAGATGAAGGGGGGCATTGACCAGGCACCCTCCCCTCATCAGAGCAGGGGGTGCCTGGTGAAATGCTCGTGTCGCCCCATGCTTTTCAATGGGGCTCGGGTGCTCGGCCGAGCACTCGAGCCTCAGGGGGTGCTCGGTCAGAGCACCCGAGCACCCGAGCATCGGGGTGCTCGCTCAACACTAGCACCTATACATTCCATGAAATTATACCAGTTCTTCCAAGTTGAGGTATAAGCAGACCGAGTGCTAGGTGCTACCGACTTTTTGATGAAAACCCAGTATTCTTCAAATCGGTTCCCAAAGTTAGTCTGGACACTTCCTGCCGAATCCGTCTGCACAAAGGGCCAATTGTCTGAATCTCTCTAATTGTAATCGAGATAAAGAAATGTCAATTACATTTTGTACACTTGGAATATGATATAACTTAACCCATATATTATTAATCAAACAGGTTAACACAAAATGCTGTAACAACGTCACAACCTCAGGCGATATTGCTGAGAAGTTATTGACCGCTGAAACTTCTTGTAAGTTATCGCAATAAATAGCCAATCTTCTAATTGCCAACTGTGATCCCCATAAATATATAGCAACTACAGTTGGGACACATAAAATAAGGATAGAAATCGCTAGCATGAGTGAACTGCAATATATCATAAAAACAATAATCTTTATTCGTGCAAAATATAAAATGATAAGTACCTTAACAACATCCTGAAAATTCAAAGCAATGGAGGAGAGACTTGGGGGGGGGTGCATGTTGAACCAGCAGGTCTATAGGTTTGGTCCCTCACAGATCAACGTGTTTCATGTGTAACAAGCTTATTCATGACCTTAGGTTTTCGTTCTATCCATTCAAACTTTTAAATGAGCCCCTACCAATCACAATGACTAATTACCAATGCAGGTTTCGGATTGGATCATCCATCACGCAGGTTCCATGTTTAAATGAGAAGAAAATGAACCCTGTCCATGGCATCTCCTCTATTCCACACAGAACAAGGCTTATTAGGAGAGTATTGTAAGCCCATACTAAAATAAACCCTTTATCCTTCAAAGCTAATAGGTCCTCCTCCAAGAGTCCTGGAGTAGCACGGGTGTACCATATTTGAAGCACACCCCGCGCCAGCCTTGAACCTCAAAAGGCCAAACTATATATAGAAGGGATACCAATACAAGGGTTAAGACCCAACAAGGGAGTACAAGTCTCTCCTGCAAGAGGGGCGACCCAATTTGTCATTCATCGTATATGGTACAAGACTCATTGTCTACAACGATACCACTGTTGTAATAGTTACAATGTAAATAATTCCAGTGAAAAAAGATTTTTTAAAACAACAAAAGACAGAAACAAATGACATCACGAGAAAGAAACAAATCCTCTAACAGACTCTAGACATGATGACAAAGCATACTTATCAAAGATATATATATATATATATATATATATATAGTAGAGTGGAGATTGTAGCCGTATTAGTCCAGTGATGCAGATGTAAAATAACAAACAAAATAAGTATCTTGTAATACCTTTTTTATTGGACTAACAGAATTTTGGATTGACAAGCTTTCGGGAGAACCTCCCTTTCTCAAGTTTTCTGCAGAAATGCTTTAGACTTGAGAAAGGGAGGTTCTCCCGAAAGCTTGTCAATCCAAAATTCTGTTAGTCCAATAAAAAAGGTATTACAAGATACTTATTTTGTTTGTTATTTTACATATATATATATATATATATATATATATCCTATATAATAATTCGCTAGAAAGTTTGTAACAACGCAGTCATGCGCAGTAGAGACTGCCCACGCCGCGGCTGATACATTACCAGCCGG
The DNA here is from genome assembly GCA_037306005.1 of Rhinophrynus dorsalis. Taxonomy (NCBI): domain Eukaryota; kingdom Metazoa; phylum Chordata; class Amphibia; order Anura; family Rhinophrynidae; genus Rhinophrynus; species Rhinophrynus dorsalis. The sequence continues at coordinate 480,906,396 of CM074723.1, read as the reverse complement.
TCGCGGGGCAGTAATGCTCAGTAGAGACTGCCTACGCCATGGCTGATACAGTGCCAGCCGGTCGCGGTGCAGTCATGCTCAGTAGAGACTGCCCACACCACGGCTGATACAGTGGCACCCGGACGCGGTGCAGTCAGGCTCAGTAGAGACTGCCCACGACGCAGCTGATACAGTGCCAGCTGGTCTCGGTATAGTCATGCTCAATAGAGAGTGCCCGTGACTAGGCTGATTCAGAGCGGAGTGCTCTGAAGGACCATCCAGCTCTGTATCAGCCGCGGAGTGGGCAGTCTCTACTGAGCATGACTGCACTGCGACCGGCTGGCACTGTATCAGCCATGGCATGGGCAATCTCTACTGAGCATGACTGCACCATGACAGGCTCGCACTGAATCAGCCTCAGCGTGGGCATTCTCTACTGAGCAGGACTGCACCACGACTGGCTGGCACTGTATCAGCCGCAGTGTGGGCAGTCTCTACTGTGCATGACTGCCCTGCGACCGGCTGGCAGTGGCACTGTGGCCCATGTAACGGGCTCTTCAACTAGTATATATATATAAATGATAAAATTATAAACAGCTGAGAGACAACAAGCAGTGTATTGCCAACCCACGACAAGTGTTGCAAACATGTGCATAGCTGCCTCACAAGTATATAATTTCTTTATTTAAAAGGGCATCCGCAAACATGTATCACACTGTCCGGTTGCTTCCCACAACCAATAGTCCATGAGTTCCACCATTAACCATAAAGTCAAAAACACACTGAAAGCAGCAAATATATACAATTTGTGCATATTAATGACTCCAGAGCATTTTTTAAAAGTCAAAAATAACAGGTTACATCATATTCTCGACTGAGACCATTGGGTGTCTTGTTCCCACTTCAAAAATCCAGAAGACCTCTCTTCTGGATAATTTGTCATCAAGACACCCCTTCCATGGTCCCAAAGTGACTTGTTCAATACCCTGTAGCTTGAAACTTGAATTACTGCATTTACCTGTTTTAAAGTGAGAGGAGACCACTGAACGAAATGCTAAACTTCTTGTCACTAAGGTTCTCTCATGGCCCTTACAGTTTTTCCAACATATTGTGAATCACAATTCGAGTATTTCATGAGATAGATTACACCCTTAGTGACAGAATTTGTATAGCACCTCATTGGGTAAGATCTACCAGTTACCGAAGAACAAAAAGTCAGTTGAGGGGTAACTATAATATGAATACCCCTTCACTAGGGCAGTCAGTCAGGGGTAACTATAATATGAATACTAGTGATGAGCGAGCATGCTCGGCCGAAGCTCGGTTCGGCTCGAGCATCGCTCTGCTCGGCACATGGCGGTACTCGTACGAGTACCGCATGTGCTCGCCCGCCATGTTCGGGTCTCCTCCCCGCACGTTTCGCGGCTGCTACGCAGCCAATAAACATGCGGAGAGGCTCTGACATCAGTGTAATGCCAGCAGCCATGTTGGCTGCTGGCATTACACTGATTGGCTGGCCAGAACCCGTGATCGGGTGCTGTATAGCACCCGACGCGCGAGTTCGGCTCATTCTTAGCCAGGGAGAGATGCGCTCAGGCAGGGAAAGTCAGTGTAGGGAGAATAAAAGTGTTGGAACTCTTTCAAGACCCAAAAGTCCTTTTTAGGACTGTTGTGTGTGGGGGCAGCATTTATATTTTGTTTGGGGGGGCACAATTTCCTTTTTTTTTGTGGGGGGGATATTAGTAAGGTGACATATAATACTAGATGCACAGGAAGTCAGTGTAGGGAGAATAAAATTGTTGAAACTCTTTCAAGACCCAAAAGTCCTTTTTAGGACTGTTGTGTGTGGGGGCAGCATTTAATTTTTTTGGGGGGTGGCAGAATTTCATTTTTTTGTGGGGGGGGACATGTTCTAAGGTGACATTGTACTAGGTGCACAGGGACAAATATTTCACAGTGCAGTGACAAGCTGACATATTCTGTTAGGTGCACAGGGCCAATTATTTTACAACGCAGCGACAAAAAGGGCCATTTTAAACGTGTGCCTAGCCATAGATTATTGTCACATTCTGTTTAGTGTGCAAATTCACAAATTAACGTCACATATTCCGTTCACTGTGCCTAGCCGCAGATTAGCATCACATTCTGTTTCGTGTGCCTAGCCGCAGATTAGCGTCACATTCTGTTTCGTGTGCCTAGCCGCAGATTAGCGTCACATATTGTTTAGTGTGCCTAGCCGCAGATTAACGTCACATATTGTTTAGTGTGACTAGCCGCAGATTAGCGTCACATATTGTTTAGTGTGCCTAGCCGCAGATTAGCGTCACATATTGTTTAGTGTGCCTAGCCGCAGATTAACGTCACATATTGTTTAGTGTGCCTAGCCGCAGATTAGCATCACATATTGTTTAGTGTGCCTAGCCGCAGATTAACGTCACATATTGTTTAGTGTGCCTAGCCGCAGATTAGTTTTTATCTTCCTTTTTGTGTGTTTTACGGTCAGTCTGTAAAAATGGCGTACTACGGGCGAAACATCGTTCCCAGCAGCGACGTTGGAGTCCAAGATGCATCCAGACATCCTCCCTATGCTGCCCCTGAACCATTTCTGTGGTATTTCCATCATTTTCTGACCTTTTCCTATGAACCAGGCACCCTCCCCTCATCAGAGCAGGGGGTGCCTGGTGTAATGCTCGAGTCCTCCCATTGACTTCAATGGGGCTCGGGTGCTCGGCCGAGCACTCGAGCCTCCGGGGGCGCTCGGCCAGAGCACCCGAACACCCGAGCATCGGGGTGCTCGATCATCACTAATGAATACCCCTTCACTGGGGCAGTCAGTCGAGGGGTAACTATAATATGAATACCCCTTCACTAGGGCAGTCAGTCAGGGGTAACTATAATATAAATACCCCTTCACTAGGGCAGTCAGTCAGGTGTAACTATAATATGAATACCCCTTCACTAGGGCAGTCAGTTGAGGGGTAACTATAATATGAATACCCCTTCACTGGGGCAGTCAGTCGAGGGGTAACTATAATATGAATACCCCTTCACTAGGACAGTCAGTCGAGGGGTAACTATAATATAAATACCCCTTCACTAGGGCAGTCAGTCAGGTGTAACTATAATATGAATACCCCTTCACTAGGGCAGTCAGTCAGGTGTAACTATAATATAAATACCCCTTCACTGGGGCAGTCAGTCGAGGGGTAACTATAATATGAATACCCCTTCACTAGGACAGTCAGTCGAGGGGTAACTATAATATAAATACCCCTTCACTAGGGCAGTCAGTCAGGTGTAAGTATAATATAAATACCCCTTCACTAGGGCAGTCAGTCAGGTGTAACTATAATATAAATACCCCTTCACTAGGGCAGTCAGTCAGGTGTAACTATAATATGAATACCCCCTTCACTAGGGCAGTCAGTCAGGTGTAACTATAATATGAATACCCCTTCACTAGGGCAGTCAGTCAGGTGTAACTATAATATGAATACCCCTTCACTAGGGCAGTCAGTCAGGTGTAACTATAATATGAATACCCCTTCACTGGGGCAGTCAGTCAGGGGTAACTATAATATGAATACCCCTTCACTAGGGCAGTCAGTCGAGGGGTAACTATAATATGAATACCCCTTCACTAGGGCAGTCAGTCAGGTGTAACTATAATATGAATACCCCTTCACTAGGGCAGTCAGTCGAGGGGTAACTATAATATGAATACCCCCTCACTAGGGCAGTCAGTCAGGTGTAACTATAATATGAATACCCCTTCACTAGGGCAGTCAGTCAGGGGTAACTATAATATAAATACCCCTTCACTAGGGCAGTCAGTCAGGTGTAACTATAATATGAATACCCCTTCACTGGGGCAGTCAGTCGAGGGGTAACTATAATATGAATACCCCTTCACTAGGGCAGTCAGTCAGGTGTAACTATAATATGAATACCCCTTCACTAGGGCAGTCAGTCGAGGGGTAACTATAATATGAATACCCCTTCACTAGGGCAGTCAGTCGAGGGGTAACTATAATATGAATACCCCTTCACTAGGGCAGTCAGTCAGGTGTAACTATAATATGAATACCCCTTCACTAGGGCAGTCAGTCGAGGGGTAACTATAATATGAATACCCCTTCACTGGGGCAGTCAGTCGAGGGGTAACTATAATATGAATACCCCTTCACTGGGGCAGTCAGTCAGGGGTAACTATAATATGAATACCCCTTCACTGGGGCAGTCAGTCAGGTGTAACTATAATATAAATACCCCTTCACTAGGGCAGTCAGTCAGGTGTAACTATAATATGAATACCCCTTCACTGGGGCAGTCAGTCAGGTGTAACTATAATATGAATACCCCTTCACTAGGGCAGTCAGTCAGGTGTAACTATAATATGAATACCCCTTCACTAGGGCAGTCAGTCGAGGGGTAACTATAATATGAATACCCCTTCACTGGGGCAGTCAGTCGAGGGGTAACTATAATATGAATACCCCTTCACTGGGGCAGTCAGTCAGGGGTAACTATAATATGAATACCCCTTCACTGGGGCAGTCAGTCAGGTGTAACTATAATATAAATACCCCTTCACTAGGGCAGTCAGTCAGGTGTAACTATAATATGAATACCCCTTCACTGGGGCAGTCAGTCAGGGGTAACTATAATATGAATACCCCTTCACTAGGGCAGTCAGTCAGGTGTAACTATAATATGAATACCCCTTCACTGGGGCAGTCAGTCAGGGGTAACTATAATATGAATACCCCTTCACTAGGGCAGTCAGTCAGGTGTAACTATAATATGAATACCCCTTCACTGGGGCAGTCAGTCAGGTGTAACTATAATATGATTACCCCTTCACTAGGGCAGTCAGTCAGGGGTAACAATAATATGAATACCCCTTCACTAGGGCAGTCAGTCAGGTGTAACTATAATATGAATACCCCTTCACTAGGGCAGTCAGTCAGGTGTAACTATAATATGAATACCCCTTCACTGGGGCAGTCAGTCAGGTGTAACTATAATATGAATACCCCTTCACTGGGGCAGTCAGTCAGGGGTAACTATAATATGAATACCCCTTCACTAGGGCAGTCAGTCAGGTGTAACTATAATATGAATACCCCTTCACTAGGGCAGTCAGTCGAGGGGTAACTATAATATAAATACCCCTTCACTAGGGCAGTCAGTCAGGTGTAACTATAATATGAATACCCCCTCACTAGGGCAGTCAGTCAGGTGTAACTATAATATGAATACCCCTTCACTAGGGCAGTCAGTCAGGGGTAACTATAATATAAATACCCCTTCACTAGGGCAGTCAGTCAGGTGTAACTATAATATGAATACCCCCTCACTAGGGCAGTCAGTCAGGGGTAACTATAATATGAATGCCCCTTCACTAGGGCAGTCAGTCAGGTGTAACTATAATATGAATACCCCTTCACTAGGGCAGTCAGTCAGGTGTAACTATAATAGGAATACCCCTTCACTGTAATAGTATTTGTAGTCCACAACAGCGGAATTGGTTACGGTTGCCTGCCCTTCCTCTGATCCATAGTGAGTGAAGTTCCCTGTGGACAGACAAGGGAAGGTGCAGCCTCTCCATTCCATTCCGTTATGACCAGCTGATAATAATGAGAGATGTATCTGAACAATAAGTGGTGGGTCACCGGTGTACAACAACAGCGAAAATGTTTCATTATTAATGGCTCTATTAAAGCTTTATCCACTCTGACAATGTAAAAGGGGAATAGATGCGCTGGACGTCCCCCATTATGAGGGACTTTTCTTCTCCTCCCTTACCACTAGGAGGGGCTTTTTATTTTGTTTTCGCGTTCTCACAAAAGAAGGAGGGAAAGGAGTCCGTCTGCTACTGTGCTTCAGGATATCCACAGTGCTTAACGAGAGCTGAGCTCCTGGCACCCCGGTACCTGTAACGAGGAGCCTAAAGCTCAAATTTGTAGGGTCATGCAACAATGAGTGGTTTTACCCCTTTTGTGGCTCCTCCCTTTTGCAACTCCTCCCTTTTGTGGCTCCGCCCTCACCGACCCACAACTATAGCTGGTATTTTTTTTTAGAAAAGGTGGCAACCCTAGAGAGGCAGCTTTTCCCTCTTACTCAGCCAGTGTCTTGGTTTCAGAGTCAGTCAATTAAATGACACACACGCCTTCCCATCAAGTAAAATATTATTCTGAATAACTCTACATTCATGATACATCTCTCTAAAGTCAGATGATTTATAGCTGATATATGTGCAATAGTTACAAACATTATAATATATTGCTTGTACATATACAGTTTTATGCAACAGTTTTGGCACAACTGGGCAAATTACACGTCTTGTGGATTTGCTAAGTGAAGAGATATTAACACAACCTCTGTAGCAAACAAATGTAACTTGACATACTCCTGTAAATTGTATTCCTGTAAATTGTAATGTAATTATGTTAGTTGATGACAATTCCATAGCTTAATACATCTGCTGACTCTTCAAAACTCTTACAGTGTTGTGCTTAAACTTAAAGGGAACTATCACCCCACATAAAGTTAAACCCCAAGAATTACCCTTCTGGTGACTAGCTGAACAATAGTACTAGTCACTAGAAGAAAAATCCTACTGCTCCAGAGACTGACGGGCAGACAACAGCGCTTTAAAAGAATCTGCATACCTGCGCCGCCAGTCCCTTCCGGTACCTTAAGGTACCAAGTAACGCCTCCTAGAGCAGACTGGGACTGACAGCGCAGGCAAAGATGCCTGCGCTGTTTCATGGCTGTCAATCTCAGGAGCAGTAGAATCCTATATAATAATTTGCTAGGATGTTTTTCAGAAGCCATCATATGCAGTAGAGACTGCCTGAAGGCACGGAGTGCTGGGAGTTCTGTGCTAGGAGCATTCTGTGCTTTCCGGCAGTCTCTACAGTGCATGACTGCGTCGGCGGCAGGGCGCAGAGCAGGACCGGCCTTTTAACATCACCCGGACCTTGTCCCGAGTATACGGGCTTTTACACTAGTTTATCTATAAGGCAATAATTATTCTGGTGACTAGTACCATTGCTCAGCTAGTCGCCAGATGGGTCATTCTTGGGGTTTAGCTTTATGCAGGCTGGTAGTTCCACTTTAACAACCATGGGTTCCTCTAAGCACCTGACTGACGATCAGAAAATAAAGATAATTGACTCTTATGAAGCAGAGAAAGACAAAAAAAAGATATCTAAATGCTTCCTACTTGCAATTTTCACTGTCCTAAATAAGTTAAGGGGAACTGTTGAAGTCAAGACAAGATCTGGAAGACTAAGAAAAATCTCAGATAGAACTGCTCGTAGAATGGTCAGGAATTTAAAGCAAAATCCCCATATCACTGCAAAGAACCTGCAGGAGAATTTAGCTGGCACAGGAGGTGAACCAGTCCACTATGCTGAGTTGATTGCACAGACTGATCTGCATGGAAACCTAGACACAAAAAACAGTAGCAGCACTTCAACCACATTAAAATAGCCAGAATCAGCATTTCAATGAATCAATATATAATACAAAAACAGAAAAAAAGAAAAAAACTCACAGAGCTAACTCATCATAAAATATCCATATAATAAATATAAATTAAATATAAGTATCCTGACTTTAGGCCTAGACCCAAAAGTGAAAACACATACAAACAACCAAATCTGCGCTCCTCTATATACTGTGAATAATGTGTGCCCTGTAATGGGCATATATAATAATCCTTAGTAAATCTAAGTGAAATAATTGAGAATTTAGTCCCACAAATTGGACAATCCGTGTGTAAGCTTACCAGCCACGCCTAGGTATCTCACTTTATGGTAAGTCCTACTCTAATACACCTACAAATACTATCTAAATTAAAAATCCCTGAAGAAATATGTTATTTTGAAATGCGTTGGAGGGGACCCTTTAAATTATATTTTGATGTCTTTATTATTATTTGTGGGTCCCAGTATAGTGCAATTAAAAACAACAGACATACAATAAAATAAAAAAAGGTGCAGATGAAGGACTTACCTGGTGTAGGGACCTTATGGGCCTGCATTAATGAAATGATTACATAGAGAACTATGTTCCATTTATATCCTTCCTCACAAGTCATGGGAGGAATGGTTGATACCAAACAGACAGGAGGTATACACATTGGAACAGGCCAAAGAGCCTGGTTCTTAAAGGCCAAGGTGTATGTAGGTGTATTAGAGTAGGACTTACCATAAAGTGAGATACCTTGGCGTGGTTGGTAAGCTTACACACGGATTGGCCAATTTGTGGGATGAAATTCTCACTTATTTCACTTAGATTTACTAAGGATTATTATATATGCCCATTACAGGGCACACATCATTCACAGTATATAGAGGAGCGCAGATTTGTTTGTTTGTATGTGTAATCAATATATAATAGTCTGTAGGATAATCAGCACTGGGTACAGTGTTCCTGGATCATAAGTAAGCGATGTCTAAGTGTGAAATGCGTTGATCGAATAAATTAAAGAGTTAGTAATGTCCCCCCAAATTTTTTTTTGCATTTAGAAGAGCTTAGCTAAGCTAAAAGCTGAGCTAAATGCAAAAAAACATATCTCTCAAACTGCTATGGTTTGAGAGATACAGGCATTTAAAGCTCGATGTCTCCTACTGACAGCTGTAAAACTGTCAGCAGGAGATCCATGTCAGTAGACACGGAGGCTCTGCAGCAGAGCCGCGATCTCGTTAGTTACAACTAGTGATGAGCGAGCACCCCAATGCTCGGGTGTTCGGGTGCTCTGACCGAGCACCCCCTGAGGCTCGAGTGCTCGGCCGAGCACCCGAGCCCCATTGAAGTCAATGGGAGGACTCGAGCATTACACCAGGCACCCCCTGCTCTGATGAGGGGAGGGTGCCTGGTCCATAGGAAAAGGGAAGAAAAGGATGGAAACACCACAGAAATGGTTCAGGGACAGCATAGGGAGGATGTCTGGATGCATCTTGGACTCCAACATCGCTGCTGGGAACGATCTTTCGCCCGTAGTACGCCATTTTTACAGACTGACCAAAAAACACACAAAAAGGAAAATAAAAACTACTTTAGGCGAAAAATTGTTACCAAACAATATTTGCTGTATATTTACTTGTATATCATCTGCAAATTATCCCAAAAATTTCCTTGATTTTCAGAAGTGAGGCCATGATTAAGAGGGAAACGTGCGCAGAGACAAATTCTCCCAAAAATTTCCTTGATTTTCAGAACTGAGGCCATGATTAAGAGGGAAACGTGCGCAGAGGCAAATTCTCCCAAAAATTTCCTTGATTTTCAGAACTGAGGCCATGATTAAGAGGGAAACGTGCGCAGAGGCAAATTCTCCCAAAAATTTCCTTGATTTTCAGAACTGAGGCCATGATTAAGAGGGAAACGTGCACAGAGGCAAATTCTCCAAAAAATTTCCTTGATTTTATTGAACTGAGGCCATGATTAAGAGGGAAACGTGCGCTGAGCTGACCATCTAAAACATTATGGGTGAGGTTCTGCTGCAGAGCTGACCATCCTAAACATTATATGCGAAGGCCCGCTAGTGAGCTGACGCTATAAAACATTATATGAGAGGGCCCGCTAGAGAGCTGACCCAATAAAACATTATATGAGAAGGCCCGCTGGTGAGCTGACCTATATAAAAATTGGCAAACAGGGCCCGCTGGTGAGCTGACCCTATATAAAAATTATATCACAGGGCCCGCTGGTGAGCTGGCCCTATATAAAAATTATATCACAGGGCCCGCTGGTGAGCTGGCCCTATATAAAAATTATAGCACAGGGCATATGGAAGAGGAGGAGGAGGATGAGAAGATTAAGAGTCAACCATATACCCGTTTTTTGGGTGGAAGGGGTGAATGGGAATACAGAGTATTCCCATCATTGTAAATAACATATATAAAGTGAGTTTATGTTCCCCCGGGGCTTTCCTCCAGTGGAGTGGAGAAGTCAGGGGAAATCCAGGCCTTGTTCATTTTTATAAGTGTCAACCTATCAGCATTGTCGGTGGAAAGGCGGATACGCTTATCTGTTATGATGCCACCAGCAGCACTAAATACCCGCTCAGACAGAACGCTGGCGGCAGGGCAGGCCAGCACCTCCAAGGCGTAGAGTGCCAGTTCATACCACGTGTCCAGCTTGGACACCCAGTAGTTGTAAGGCACAGAGGGATCATTGAGGACGCTGACACGGTCTGCTACGTACTCCTTCACCATCTTCCAAAACTTTTCCCTCCTTGTGACACTAGGCTGCGCATCAGGGTGAGGGTGCTGGCGGGGTGTCATGAAGGTGTCCCACGCCTTGGAGAGTGTTGCCCTGCCTTTCTCGGAACTGCTGTGTGCTCCCCTTTTCTCCCCTTCTCGGTTGGCCAAGGTAGCACGTACTCTGCCGCCAGCGTTGTCAGATGGAAAATTTTGGAGCAATTTTTCGACAAGAACCTTCTGGTATTGCACCATTTTGCTTGTCCTCTCCACCGGAGGAATGAGAGATGAGAAATTCTCTTTGTAGCGGGGGTCCAGAAGGGCGAACACCCAGTAATCCGTGTTGTTTAAAATGCGTATAACGCGTGGGTCACGGGAAAGGCAGCCTAACATAAAGTCAGCCATGTGTGCCAGAGTACCAACAGTCAAGATTTCGCTGTCCTCACCAGGAGGATGACTCTCAATCTCCTCATCCTCTTCCTCCTCTTCTGCCCACCCACGCTGAAGAGATGGAACTAAAGTTCCATGGCTACCCTCTGTAGCGGAGGCAACCGTGTCTTCCTCCTCCTCCTCCTCCTCCTCCTCCTCCTCCGCCTCCTCCAATTGTCGCTGAGAAGACGAAGTGAGGGTGCTCTGGCTATCACCTTGTGTAAGCTCTTCCTCCCCCATTTCCACCTCTTCCACATGCAAAGCGTCGGTTTTAATTGTGAGCAGCGAGCGTTTCAGTAGACACAGAAGTGGGATGGTTACACTGATAATAGCGTTATCGCCGCTCACCATCTGTGTCGATTCCTCAAAATTGCGTAAAACCTCGCAGAGGTCTCACATCCATTCCCACTCCTCACTTCTGATTACAGGAAGTTGAACGGAGAGGCGACGACCGTGTAACAGCTGGTACTCCACTACTGCCCTCTGCTGCTCACAAAGCCGGGCCAACATGTGGAAGGTGGAGTTCCAGCGCGTGCTCACGTCACACAGCAGCCGGTGAGCTGGCAATTGTAAGCGCTGCTGCAGCTTCAACAGGCCGGCTGAAGCTGTTGATGACTTACGGAAATGTGCACACACGCGGCGCACCTTGGTCAAGAGATCATGCACATTGGGGTAGGTTTTTAGAAATCGCTGCACCACTAAATTAAATACATGCGCTAGGCATGGTACGTGAGTGAGCTTGCCGAGCTCCAAAGCCGCCACCAAGTTACGCCCATTATCACACACAACCATGCCTGGTTGCAGGTTGAGTGGCGAGAGCCACTGCTCGGTCTGGTGACTAATCCCCTGCAACAGCTCTGAGGCCGTGTGCTGTTTGTCCCCAAGGCAGATCAGCTTCAGCACGGCCTGTTGACGCTTCCCCACTGCAGTGCTACACTGCTTCCAGCTACTGGCTGATGGGGGAGTGGCGCTGCGTGTAGAGAATTCGGAGGTGGAAACGGAGGAGGAGGAGCCAATAACGTAGGTGCTGGTGGAAACCCTGATGGAGGTAGGGCCCGCAATCCTCGGCGTGGGTAGCACCCGTGCCATCCCAGGGTCCGAGTCGCTCCCAGCCTCCACGACATTCACCCAGTGTGCCGTCAGGGAAATGTAGCGTCCCTGGCCACAAGCACTTGTCCATGTGTCAGTCGTTAAGTGGACCTTCCCAGTAACTGCGTTGGTCAGGGCACGGGTGATGTTACGGGACACATGGTGGTGTAATGCGGGGATGGCACACCGGGAAAAGTAGTGGCGGCTGGGGACCGCGTACCGAGGGACAGCTGCTGCCATCAGGCTGCAGAAGGACTCAGTGTCCACAAGCCTAAATGGCAGCATTTCGATGGCCAGTAATTTTGAAAGGTGTGAGGTTAGTGCTATGGCATGTGGGTGGGTGGCTGGGTACTTTCTCTTGCGCTCAAATGCCTGGGGTAACGACATTTGGACGCTGTGCTGGGACAGGGAAGTGGATGTGGTCGCTGATGGTGCTTCAGATGGTACAGGTGCAGGGCGGGAGGTATGCGGGCCTGCGCCTTCGACAGGCGATTGGCCGGCACCGAAAACAGGGGAAGAGGAGGCAGTGGTGTGGCCTGCAGACACAGATGGGCGATCCAGGCGTTCCTCCCACTTACTACGGTGCTTGGATGCCATGTGTCGGATCATGCTGGTGGTGGGGAGGTTTCTAGTGTTCATGCCTCGGCTCATTCTGGTGTGGCACAGGTTGCAAACTACAATTCTTTTGTCGTCCGCACTTTCCTTAAAAAAACGCCATACCGCGGAACACCTACCCTTTGGCAAGGTAGATTTACTCAAGGGGGTGCTCCGTGGAACATTTGCGGGCCGGTTTGGTGCGGTCCGCCTTCTTTCTGTAGCCACACCACTGCCTCTTCCAGCCTGTTGCGGTGCTGCAGATGGCTCACCCTCAGGACTGCTGACATCGCTCGGCTCTACACCTTCCCAGGTGGGGTCAGTCACCTCATCGTCCACCAAGTCCTCCTCCACTTCCTCACTCTGATCATCCTCCTCAAGTCTTGATCCCACCACATACTCAGTCATTGACAACTGTATAACATTCTCCTCAACAAGGTCTTGAGACGGAAATAGTGGTTGATTTAATGGCAACTGTGTCTCATCATCATCATCATCATCCACTACTTCCTTTGACCTTAAATGCCGTTCACATCTGTCATCTTCTTGTGATTGGGTAGCCTCTAGAGGTTGTGAATCAGGGCATAAGATGTCATGTTCCTCTGCAAGCGTGCTTGGAGAGAGGGTCAAATGAAGGATTGGTGATGAGACGAGCTCCTCACTATATCCCAGTGTGGGATCACTTCTTTGACCAGACCGTGTATGGTGGGAGGAAGGATGATCAGAGTGAGGATTATGTTGACCAGACTCTTGGCTACTGAGAGTGGACTTGGTGGAAGACAGGGTGGTGCTTAACCGACTGGAAGCAGTATCAGCTGTCATCCAACCGACCACCTGTTCGCAGTGGTCGGACCTCGAGAGTGATGTCCTGCGACGCCCTGTAAAATTAGACATGAAGCTAGGTATGGTGGATGTCTTTCTTTCTTGTGCTCTGGCACCAGGCACAGTTTCTCCGCGTACTGACCCGCGCCCTGAACTTTCAGGATCACGTCCACTTCCCCGTCCCTTTTTACCCGCCTTCTTCATCTTACACAGAATATGTGACTTTAATATTTGAGTTTGAAAACTTAACAGTATTTCTTCCTATTCTGCAACTCTGCAGAGTACACAGAATAGGCTGCTAAACTGCGGTGACACACACTGAATGGAATATGTGACTTTAATATTTGAGTTTGAAAACTTAACAGTATTTCTTCCTATTCTGCAACTCTGCAGAGTACACAGAATAGGCTGCTAAACTGCGGTGACACACACTGAATGGAATATGTGACTTTAATATTTGAGTTTGAAAACTTAACAGTATTTCTTACTATTCTGCAACTGTGCAGAGTACACAGAATAGGCTGCTAAACGGCGGTGATACACACTGAATGGAATATGTGACTTTGATATTTGAGTTTGAAAACTTAACACTATTTCTTACTATTCTGCAACTCTGCAGAGTACACAGAATAGGCTGCTAAACGGCGGTGATACACACTGAATGGAATATGTGACTTTAATATTTGAGTTTGAAAACTTAACAGTATTTCTTACTATTCTGCAACTGTGCAGAGTACACAGAATAGGCTGCTAAACTGCGGTGACGAACACAGAATGGAATATGTGACTTTAATATTTGAGTTTGAAAACTTAACAGTATTTCTTCCTATTCTGCAACTGTGCAGAGTACACAGAATAGGCTGCTAAACGGCGGTGATACACACTGAATGGAATATGTGACTTTGATATTTGAGTTTGAAAACTTAACACTATTTCTTACTATTCTGCAACTCTGCAGAGTACACAGAATAGGCTGCTAAACTGCGGTGACACACACTGAATGGAATAAGTGACTTTAATATTTGAGTTTGAAAACTTAACACTATTTCTTACTATTCTGCAACTCTGCAGAGTACACAGAATAGGCTGCTAAACGGCGGTGATACACACTGAATGGAATATGTGACTTTAATATTTGAGTTTGAAAACTTAACAGTATTTCTTACTATTCTGCAACTGTGCAGAGTACACAGAATAGGCTGCTAAACGGCGGTGAAACACACTGAATGGAATATGTGACTTTAATATTTGAGTTTGAAAACTTAACAGTATTTCTTACTATTCTGCAACTGTGCAGAGTACACAGAATAGGCTGCTAAACGGCAGTGATACACACTGAATGGAATATGTGACTTTAATATTTGAGTTTGAAAACTTAACAGTATTTCTTACTATTCTGCAACTGTGCAGAGTACACAGAATAGGCTGCTAAACGGCGGTGAAACACACTGAATGGAATATGTGACTTTAATATTTGAGTTTGAAAACTTAACAGTATTTCTTACTATTCTGCAACTGTGCAGAGTACACAGAATAGGCTGCTAAACGGCGGTGAAACACACTGAATGGAATATGTGACTTTAATATTTGAGTTTGAAAACTTAACAGTATTTCTTACTATTCTGCAACTGTGCAGAGTACACAGAATAGGCTGCTAAACGGCGGTGAAACACACTGAATGGAATATGTGACTTTAATATTTGAGTTTGAAAACTTAACAGTATTTCTTACTATTCTGCAACTGTGCAGAGTACACAGAATAGGCTGCTAAACGGCGGTGATACACACTGAATGGAATATGTGACTTTGATATTTGAGTTTGAAAACTTAACACTATTTCTTACTATTCTGCAACTCTGCAGAGTACACAGAATGTGCTGCTAAACTGCGGCGAAGCACACTGAATGGAATATGTGACTTTGATATTTTAGTTTGAAGACTTAACAGTATTTCTTCCTATTCTGCAACTCTGCACAGTACACAGAATGTGCTGCTAAACTGCGGCGAAGCACACTGAATGGAATATGTGACTTTAATATTTGAGTTTGAAAACTTAACAGTATTTCTTCCTATTCTGCAACTCTGCACAGTACACAGAATGTGCTGCTAAACTGCGGCGAAGCACACTGAATGGAATATGTGACTTTGATATTTTAGTTTGAAGACTTAACAGTATTTCTTCCTATTCTGCAACTCTGCACAGTAGACAGAATGTGCTGCTAAACTGCGGCGACGCACACTGAATGGAATATGTGACTTTGATATTTTAGTTTGAAGACTTAACAGAATGTGCTCTAATCTGCAACTTTGCACACTAAACAGAATGTGCTCTAATCTGCAACTTTGCACACTAAACAGAATGTGCTCTAATCTGCAACTGTGCACACTAAACAGAATGTGCTCTAATCTGCAACTTTTCACACTAAACAGAATATTTTTTTTTTTTTTTTTTTTTTTTTTTTCCCCCACACAAAATAACCTGCTGCCCCCACACACAGTAGTCCTAAAAAGGACTTTTGGTTCTTTTTTTTCACAATTTTTGTTTTTTTCCTCCCTACACTGCCTTTCCCTTCCTATCCTCAGCTCTCCCTGGCTCAGACTGAGCCGAACTCGATGGTCAGGTGCTATACAGCACCCGACCACGGGTTCTGGCCAGCTAATCAGTGTAATGCCAGCAGCCAACATGGCTGCTGGCATTACACCGATGTCAGAGTCTCACTGCACGTTTATTGGCTGCGCAGCAGCCGCGAAACGTGCGGGGAGGAGACCCGAACATGGCGGGCGAGCACATGCGGTACTCGTACGAGTACCGCCATGTGCCGAGCAGAGCGATGCTCGAGCCGATCCGAGCATCGGCCGAGCATGCTCGCTCAACACTAGTTACAACGAATCCCTTCATTGGAATGGTCTAAAACGTGTGCCTATGGAAATAAAAATGTAGGTTAGGATAACTTAATATTACGTTTTTCTGTGTGATGAGTCAGTTTTGTTTAGGAGAGTTGGGTTTCAACTGCAGCTCTGAACGCTTTGAATACTGACAGTGCTTAAACATTGGTTGATAAAGATGTCTGCTCTTTATCACACTTTGAAGAAATGAGTTGGAGATTTTCTAGTACCAAAGGCATTAACCCTTTGAGTGCCAGAGGTATATGCAACCCATTGCTTTGCAATGCGTTGTATACACCTCTGTCTTGCAAAGGGTTAATAATAATGGTTACATTGTAGCTTTGGTTTAAATATCTCTAACATCAGGCATCTAGACATAAGCACAGACAGGTTTTTCCCTCTGCAATATGATGCTAGCAGAATTGCAACATATTTTATTGAAATTAGTCAGTAAGGAATCCCCTGACTGATGCATGTGGGTGTGGACAGAGAGCAGAGCGGTATATATATATATATATATATATATATATATATATATATATAATGTATGTTATGTGGAGATACAGTGCAGTAATCTACAGTATTACAGCAGTTCCAGCTTTAGACAACTCTTCTCTCATCTTATACCATGAAGTGCTTACCAGTACTCCTGGCGCTTGGGATATCTGTAGCTATCGTGTCTGTCCATTGTAAACCACGTAATCAAGAGGACGCTGAGCATATGGAATTGAAAGATTGTGAACCTTGTAAGAAGACTTGTGATTGTTCAAGACGCATGGTAAGTCAATGATATGATGTTTAACCTTTGGATCTTATTAAAATAGTTTATTTAGCAGAGCAAAATAATAGATTGAAGTCAGTATTGATATGTTATCATGCTTTAAAAATAACTAATAAAAATAACTGGAACAATTATATGGCAATTTATCTTACTGGAGAAGTTATCTCCTCTTTATCACACCTTAGTACATCTCCCCTGTAGTCTATAACTAAATCTCTCCCATAGAATAACATAGGAACTGGAGGGTTTATCTCACTGGAGAAGTTATCTCCTCTATATCACACCTTTGTACATCTCCCCTGTAGTCTATAACTAAAGATCTCCCATAGGATAACATAGGAACTGGAGAGTTTATCACACTGGAGAAGTTATCTCCTCTTTATCACACCTTAGTACATCTCCCCTGTAGTCTATAACTAAATCTCTCCCATAGAATAACATAGGAACTGGAGGGTTTATCTCACTGGAGAAGTTATCTCCTCTATATCACACCTTAGTACATCTCCCCTGTAGTCTATAACTAAAGATCTCCCATAGAATAACATAGGAACTGGAGAGTTTATCTCACTGGAGAAGTTATCTCCTCTTTATCGCACCTTAGTACATCTCCCCTGTAGTCTATAACTAAAGATCTCCCATAGAATAACATAGGAACTGGAGAGTTTATCTCACTGGAGAAGTGATCTCCTCTTTATCACACCTTAGTACATCTCCCCTGTAGTCTATAACTAAATATCTCCCATATAATAACACTAGCAGTTTGGGACGGCGTTGCCCGTCATGTTATGCAGGAAATGTTTCTTTTTTTTTAAATAAATGTTATGATAGTGAATTATAGCGTAGGGTGTACGTGTCGGAAAGGTACACACAGTGATAGACAGAGACATGCAACACACACATATACACACACATGCACTGACAACACAAACAGTGACACACAGCTGCAAATCAGAACATAAATACATACAGTGTGAGCAGTGTAAGTAACATACCTCCCAACATTTCATATGGCCAAAGAGGGACACTTGTGTTTTCGGTGGTGTTACTGGGGGCGTGGCTGGTGGTGTATTTTAGAGAATTTTTAACCCTTTGAGTGCCAGGGGGTAAGCAATGCATTGCATCCCCTCTGGCATTGAAATGGTTAAGTTACTCTTTCTGTAAGTGAATGATTTAGAAGAAGATGAAAGTATTTTTTTTACACAGACTAATTTAACAGATATATACAGAAGTTTATTCCCACATTACTGTGGGTTTTATTGATGTGGAGCAATCTGATACACTGGTATATACACCACACAGTGTGATCTCCTAAATAGAGGAGCAGAGGGATTTGGGTGTCAAACAGGGACTGTCCCTCCTATACTGTATAGTGCCAGTCCTTATACACAGACACATGCAGACTGTATACTATACAGCAGAGGTTCTCAGCCCATGCCCTCAGTGGCCACTAACAGGCCAGGACTTAGGAATTTCACTGCTAGAACACAAGTGTGTTGATCAGAGGCTCAGTCATATTGATTAACTCACCTGTGCTCTTAAAAGGAAATTCTAAAATCCTGGCCTGTTAATAGCCACTGAGGGCACAGATTGAGAACCACTGCTATACAGTGCCAGACCATTGTAGAGAATTTTTAACCCTTTGAGTGCCAGGGGGTAAGCAATGCATTGCATCTGCTCTGGCACTGAAATGGTTAAGTTACTCTTTCTGTAAGTGAATGATTTAGAAGAAGATGAAAGTATTTTTTTTACACAGACTAATTTAACAGATATATACAGAAGTTTATACCCACATTACCGTGGGTTTTATTGATGTGGAGCAATCTGATACACTTGTACATTAGGCTGACCAGACCTCACCTTTAACCAGTGACACATATGAAAAATGCATACTGCAGGGCTGCTTTGATTTTGGTGCACTCCTGAAATATGCTTATTTCCTATGTGTCCCCGGTTAAAGGTGAGGTCTGGTCAGCCTACTGTATATACACCACACCGTGTGATCTCCTAAATAGAGGAGCAGAGGGATTTGGGTGTCAAACAGGGACTGTCCCTCCTATACTGTATAGTGCCAGTCCTTATACACAGACTGTATACTATACAATGCCAGACCATATATAAATAGTTTGTCATACATGCTATACAGTGAGCTATGTACAGCATGGAGATGATTGCAGGAACTGGCACCTCTACTTACAGACAGACTGACAAACAACCTGCTCTCTTTCTCTCTCTTTGTGCAATATATAAATACAGTCACATCCATGTCTCTGCCATTTACCAGCTCAGCTGAAGCCTTGCTCTGCACTGCCTGATCACCTCTCTGCCGTTGTTTCCACTTTCTCAGCAAGCCAGTATCCTCCTGCTGATTGTTTAGAAATCAGCTCACTTGTAGTAATTAGCAGAGCTTTGTAGGCTCAAAGACAGGGAATGAAGAAGCTGCATAATACAGATTGGACCATGGCCTTCCAGCTGTAGCTTGAACATTGTTCCCATCATCCTCAGCGTGCGTGTGTGTATATGTGTGTATATGTCTGCTAGTGTGTGTGTGTGGGAGGGCATGTGCATGTGTCTGTGGTGTAGGAGTGTGTGGCAGCCATTTTTTTTTTCAGCCTTAGATAGTGGTGGGCGGGCTGGATAGTGGGGGCAGGCCAAAAATCACACTCCCACAGAATCACCCAATGGCAGCAGTAATCCTTTTTACTGCCGCCCCTGGGTGTGTTTTGCCAGGCACAAAGTCTTCTTTTATATATATAGATAAGAACGGGAGAGTTTATCTCACTGGAGATGTTATCTCCTCTTTATCACACCTTAGTACATCTCCCCTGTAGTCTATAACTAAAGATCTCCAATAGAATAACATAGGAACTGGAGAGTTTATTGCACTGTAGAATATATCTCCTCTTTATCCCACCTTAGTACATCTCCCCTGTAGTCTATAACTAAAGATCTCCCATAGAATAACATAGGAACTGGAGAGTTTATATCACTGGAGAAGTTATCTCCTCTTTATCACACCTTAGTACATATCCCCTGTAGTCTATAACTAAAGATCTCCCATACAATAACATAGGAACTGGAGAGTTTATATCACTGGAGAAGTTATCTCCTCTTTATCACACCTTAGTACGTCTCCCCTGTAGTCTATAACTAAAGATCTCCCATAGAATAACATAGGAACTGGAGAGTTTATCACACTGTAGAAGTTATATCCTCTTTATCACACTTTAGTACATCATCCTTCCCTGCTGAGATTGATAACTGACAATTATGCACAATGGAGAACTGCACTGCAAGAGGCAAATGCAAACTCCAGCGTTTTCCATTTAAATGATTGTGACTTTTTGCCATATGCTACAGAGGTCTCCTGTATTGCTTTGCATTGCACTGGAAACCTCTGTGTCATTCAAAAGGTGAATAATTTAAACTGTAGTTTCCTATCACCATGGTGCAATTGGTTTTCCCATAATGTCACCTCTTTGCATTTGTGTGTATGTCCCAGGGTCGGCGTCTTTATACAACTGTATGGCAGCGTCACAGATAATTTTGTTTGTGTTGTATTTATAAGGAAAGCAGCATGTTTGTCTAACTGTGTTTTTATTATACGTATTTACAGACAGACTATGATGGAGAGGGAGACAAAACAACCAGGACCTCTGAGCAGTCTACAACACTGAACAATAACAGATCCAATATCCAGGCACTGTGTGAAATTGATTGTAGACTTTGTAGAGTCCGTCACTGCCAGGATAAGCAATAAAGAAAACATGTCCTGAACGCATCTCTTTAAATTTTTGCATTAGTGAAGGTCATTAAAGGAACAGTAATGTGTTTATGGTTAATGTGTTTATGTATTATATTTATATACTAATTTTAAAGCCTGTGTACACGGGCCAACACTGATGGCACTGCAGTCATGCGCAGTACTGACTGCCCGAATGCGGCACGGCTAATACGGAGAGGGGTGCTCTGAATTCAGACTGTAGACCTCTCTGCGCACCTTCCTGGGACCGCTTGGTCCCAGGAAGGTGCACAGAGAGAACTCCGGTCTTAATTCGGAGCGCCCCATTCCGTAAAATACGCGGCGCAGGCAGTCTGTACTGCGCATGACTGCAGCTCGTGCAGCCGTCTCTACTGTGCATGATGGCTTCTGACAAACATCCTTAGCGAATTATAATATAGGATGTCAAATGGATGAGAACTGCAGTATGTAATAATACCTTTTTTATTGGACTAACTTTCAATAATACTAGCTGTACCTGGCGTTACATATGCCGTTATAGCATATTTTAAAGGTTATAAATTAATAACTTATTTTATTTGACCCTGAGTGAATGAGTGTGTGTGTGTGTGTGTGTGTGTGACCCTGAGTGTGTGTGTGACCCTGAGTGTATGACCCTGAGTTTGTGACCCTGAGTGAATGAGTGTGTGAGACCCTGAGTTAATGAGTGTATGACCCTGAGTGTGTGTGGCCCTGAGTGAGTGAGTATGTGTAACACACTCTGTGCTCAACTGCTGGTTGACCCCTACTGCACTTTCAAACGTTAAGAGAAACTTTACTCCACTGCAAGTAACAGTTTTAAAAACAGAGCTTTATCTGTGTGACCCCAAGTGAATGAGTTTGTGTGTTTGTGCGTAATTGCAGTGCTGATTCTGATGCAGTTGCAGTGACAGCAGCAGCATCATCCTCTGCTCCAGACAGTGAAGGGGAATGTGGAGGAGGAGAAGAAAGAAGCCATTCTTCTCCACCTTTCCCCTCCCCCTGAAGTCATGGGTGTGGGACATTTTTTCTCTTGGGGCTTGCATAGTGCAGTCATCACCAATGGCACACAGACACCATGTCTTTTATGTGAAACATGTTAAAGCCAAACACTGATCAAAGAAATTGGGCACTGCTGTTACTGTACCACTGACTCTCCCCAAAGGCCACAAGAGGTGAGGCGGAGATCAAAGAGGAGGAGGAATAGAACAACCTAGGCAAAGACTGGAAGTTCGATGATGAGCAAAATACCTTGTTCACCATCATCTTCTTGCTCTGGGGTAACTACATCTTCTGCCAGACCACCTCACTCATCGTTACTTCCCCCATCAAGTGATAACCAATCTGTAGATGTCAGGATGTGACAGTTTGTGTCCACCCATTGCACACTGTGTGCTGCTGCTACTGCCTCAGGAGCATCACTGGAGCTAGTCATGGCAAGTGGAACCTTCATTATCCATCACCCATGTTACTTCTGTTGTTGATCCCATTCCGTTGGAGCTGCCTAATCAACCTGCTGTTTAAACAACTACACAGCAGCAGCAGCAGCAAGAACAGCAGTTGCAAATTCCGCAATTACACTAGAGCATTTGACAGTGGCCAGTGGGTTTGTTCTTTAACCTTTCAGTGACTGGCCGCACACACACACGGCCATCACTTAACGCCCAGCTAGAAATTTTATTTTTTAATTATTCCGGAATCCCTGAACGGCGTGCAGCCACACGGGGACCCGGACTTCCAGGACGTACATGTACGCTCTCTGTCACTAAGTGACAGTTTTTGCGGGACGTACATGTACATCCATTGTCAGGAAGGGGTTAAAAAAAATAAATAGAGGCCAACAAAAAATAAACCAATTTTCGGGGCTTGTTTCTAATAAACCTAAGTCCTACAAATCAAAGTTTTCTTAGGGCTTGTGCCAAACAAGTCTAAGTCCTACAAATCAATGTTTCCTCAGAGCTTGGGCCTCTAACAACAAATCTTACAAATCATCCTCTACAACATCCTCTAACACATCACGTATCAGTCTGCCCCAGTCTCAGCGTGAGACATGGGGTCCCTGTCTCTGTCATGTTACGCACAAATTTCTTATTTTACTTTATTATTTTTTTATTAACTGTCCCCCCAATACCAGTCAACAAACCCCCTCAAAAAAACAAATTCCCTGTTCAGTTGATTCTTTCCCCAGACTCCACCCACCAACACAGGCACCCTCCTCAGACCCCTTTTATACCATGTCTTATGGGTTTTTTTAATTGTATTTAGTTTTTATTTTTTTATTAACTGTCCCCCAAATCCCAGTAAACAACCCCACTCAAAAAACATTCCCTGTTCAACTGATTGTTTCCCCACTGTGCCTTTGGGAAATAAAATAACATTTGCTAAGTGTTGTATGTAAATTCAATGTTCCCATTGACTTCCATTGAACTTTTCGCAGGAAATTAATCGCCAATCCAGAAGTGCCGATTTTTGTGTGGCGCAAAAATTTTCGCCCATCCGTACTTAGGAGTTTTGCTGACTGTTTCTTGGCATATCCTTATAGAATGGTTCCGTTTCCTGCCTATGTTTTCCAATTGTGGAAAAATGTCCCCCTCCATACTATAACAACCCAGAATTTCCCACCATGCAGTTTGGTTTAGTTTATGGGGACAACAAGAAACAGGCAGAGAGAAAGAGAGGAAAAAAATAATAATTATCATTAAAATAAAAATAAAGTTTTGATTAGTTGAGAGGATAAGCAAAGCATAAAAATCAAATGTGTTTTTCATGTTGTGATTTGATTCTTCCAAAACATTCTGTTTTATAAAAAAACTTTAACTTACGGAATTGTTTGTTCGTCCATAATACCGTAACTTTTGGTAAGCAGAAAAAAAATATCTATATGTGCAAAGAAGACTGCAGGGTATGGTTAACATGTTAAAGGGATAGTAATACTTCGTTTCAACTTTATTTTATCTTGTAGGCATTAAAAAAATATGAAGAATGAAATAAGTCTCAAACCTTTATGGTTTAAGAGATATTCACAAGCAAAGTTTCCCCTCCCGCCCCTTTTACCTAGTGTAAGCCATCTCTTCTCAGATGTGGAATCCAGTCCATAGACCAGACAGATAACAGCAGGGGGCAATCTTCTTCCTATGAGAACAATGAAACCCTGCCCCCCTTGACAAGCTTTTCAGGTTTTTCCCTTATCTTAATTGAAGATTGTCCCTCTTGCTTGTGAATATCTCTTAAACCATAAAGGATTGAGATATAAGACTTATCATTCTTCATGTTTTTTTAATGCCTACAAAATAAAATAAAGTTAAAACGAAGTATTACTATCCCTTTAAAATGTTACTTGTGTCAAACTCAACCAAATGTATAACTGAATGCTGTTAACCATTTGCGTGCCAGAGGGGTACGGAATGCATTGCTTTCAATGCATTCCGTACCCCTCTGGCACTCAAAGGGTTAATGCTGTCAGGGCATGAGTACTAGAAATTTCTCCAAAGTATTAGAAAGCAATTCATTGAAGACATATTTTAGCATCAAAGGGATTTATGATAAATGTTAAAATGTGACTTTTTCCACTAACCATGCTAAAAGACTGTTTCTGTTTTCTAAGCTGAATGCTGCCAAAGCCCCCATCCCGTTGAATTGGAAGAATCCCTCTCCCCCTAGTATTACAACTTGGTTCAGTAAAGTTGATAAACAAATTATATTTCTCCGCTTATCAGGGCGATCCGCTCAGAAAGATACGTCGTTGTTAGAACCGCTACTATCTAGATGGTGTTCCCTTAAGACTAGTGTGATCAGTCCTCTATGACCCTGATACTCAGGGTTATTTCATACCGTCCTCATGGCCCCGTCCCCTCCCGTCTAATCTGTCCAACCCGGTTTTCCTTCCCCTGTCCAACCCGGTTTTCCTTCCCCTGTCTCCTCCTTCTGTTCTGCTTTGTCTTTTCTTTTCTCTCTATCTATCTTTGAGATATCTTTTATCTCTCTGTTCTTCCTGTCCATGCCTCATTGCTAATTTGGTAATTGGATTACCTCAACGGGTTCTTGTATTGTATGTAGGTCCTTTAAAGGGATAGTAATACTTCGTTTTAACTTTATTTTATTTTGTAGGCATTAAAAAACATGAAGAATGATATAAGTCTTATCTCTCAAACCTTTATGGTTTAAGAAATATTCACAAGCAAAGTTTCCCCTCCCGCCCCTTTTACCTAGTGTAAGCCATCTCTTCTCAGATGTGGAATGCAGTCCACAGACCAGACAGATAACAGCAGGGGACAATGTTCTTCCTATGAGAACAATGAAAGCCCTGCCCCCCTTGACAAGTTTTTCAGGTTTTTCCCTTATCTTAATTGACCTTAAGGGACCTCCCTTCTGATCTGGCTGAGCAGTGTTACATTAGCAGTGTTACGTTCAGCCAAAGCAGAAGGGAGGTGCCCAGGTAGACTGCAGAGAGGGACAATCTTCAATTAAGATAAGGGAAAAACCTGAAAAACCAGTCAAGGGGGGCAGGGCTTTCATTGTTCTCATAGGAAGAAGATTGTCCCCTGCTGTTATCTGTCTGGTCTATGGACTGCATTCCACATCTGAGAAGAGATGGCTTACACTAGGTAAAAGGGGCGGGGAGGGGAAACTTTGCTTGTGAATATCTCTCAAACCATAAAGGTTTGAGAGATAATACTTATATCGTTCTTCATGTTTTTTAATACCTACAAAATAAAATAAAGTTAAAACGAAGTATTACTATCCCTTTGAAGTACCATTGAATTGTGTGGTCTATTATCACTTCACATCCGGGGTGTCTGATCTTACAATGTATATGATAATTAATACAACCTCCTCATTACTGTTTTCATTCTATGACCTCTGTAGTGCTGTATCACTGTATTATTGTACTGATGTGTTATTGTGTTGCAACATTGTTGTATTGTATTGTTTTGGGCACTGGTAAGTGTGTATTCCTTTTGTATACCCTTAATAAAAATTGGATAAATTAAAAAAAAAAAAAAAAGTGACTTTTATTAAAATAATTCATCATGACATCAGTGCAGGCAGTCTTTTCCTTTTTAATCTTATGATATCACAATTGCATCCTAAACAATTTGAAGTAGTAGGTAAGTAATTTCTAATTAATGTGTATGTGTGTGGACAGATTACCCAGTTTTATTATATAGATACTAGCAAAAGGGTCACGGCGTTGCCCGTGTGGATTAAGTACTTTGGGTCCTTCAGGGGTATTCATCTCATTGTTGTATATGTACATGGAATAAATATGCAGGGAGGTGTGTCGGTCACATGATGCTTACTAGTTGAAGAGCCTGTGTACACATGCCACAGTGCCATCTAGCAATGGCCACAGTGCAGTCAGGCACAGTAGAGACTGCCCATGCTGCAGTTGATAACTGAGCGGGGCGCTTCGAATTCAGACCATAGTCCTCTCTGCGCACCAAGACTACGGTCTGAATTTGGATGCCTGCTCCTTTATCAGCCATGGCGCGGGCAGTCTGTAGTGCACATGACTGCAGGTCGCGCAGCTGTCTCTACTGCGCATGATGGCTTCTGACAAACACACATTTAGCGAATGATTATATAGGATATATATATCATATGTGTGTGCCAAGGGTAACTAGTACATATCTTACTGCTGTGTGTGTGTTGAGTAGAAATATTGCAGTGTTCTAAACCAATGACTTTTCATTCATCTTACAAGGAAGTGCTTGGTAGTACTTGTGGTGTTTGGGATGTCTGTAGCTATCGTCTCTGTCCATTGGAAACAATGTGTGAAAAAGGATGCAGAGTCGATAAGGTAATCTTTAGACATTGCCAGAGTATTTGCGATCCTTGTCCAAATGCAAAGTTAAATTATTAAAATGTTATTTTACCATTCTATTTTGTTAACAACTACCACCCAATTTAACTGAAGACCTCTATCAGCAAGCAAAATTAGAGGGGAATGTGATTCAGATTTATAACTTCTTATTTTTAAGAAGTATAAGTAGAAAAACAATAAATAGTTACAGGAAGTATGTATGTGTATTTTGCAATACTTTAAGGCTGATGTATTAACAAATGGAGAAGTTCTGGGGGAAAACATCTGCACCTTTGAGCAGTTTCTATGTGCTCCCTCCCAGAATTGATCCTGTTCTTCAAAGTGCATCAGCCTCTCTATCGCTCCATTATGAAACCTCTATTTAGTTTAACCTTACATAAAGCTAACAATTTGTACTTAGCACTGTACACAGAATGTTTCTGGGACATTGATTCCCTGGAGCTTACAATATAAGTTTTGCTGCCTGTTCCAAAGGGAGGTCCTGTGATCTGCCTAAGGCCACAAGGAACTGGCATGATAGAGAGGCAGGTTTTCCCTGTTTCTCAGCCAGAGTCTTGGTTTCAGAGTCAGTCAATTAAATGACCCACGCCTTCCCCTCTGGTAAGATATTATTCTGAATAACTCCACATTCAGATGATTTATAGATGATATGTGCAGTAGTTACAAACATTATAATATGTCGCTTGTACATATACAGTTTTATGCAACAGTTTTGGCAAAACTGGACAAATTACATGTCTTGTTGAAGACTCGTTAACACAACCTCGATAGCAAACAAACGTAACTTGACATATTCCTGTAAATGTTATTCCTGTAAATTGTGAAGTAATCTAAGTTAGGTGATGACAATTCCATAGCTTAATACATTTGCTGACTCTTCAAAACTCTTAGGGTGTTGTGCTTAAACTTAAAGGGGAACTATCACCCCACATAAAAACCCCAAGAATTACCCATCTGGTGACTAGCTGAACTAGTCGCTAGAATAATTACCTCCTTATAGAAAAAGCCTACTGCTCCAGAGACTGATGGCCAGGCAACAGTGCTTTAAAAGAATCTGCACACCTGCGCCATCAGTCCCTTCCGGTACCTTAAGGTACCAAGCAACACCTCCTAGAGCAGACTGGGACTGACAGCACAGACGCGCAGACATCACTGTGCAAAGATGTCTGTGCTGTTTCCTGGCTGTCAATCCCAAGAGCAGTAGAATTTATCTATAAGGCGGTAATTATTTTGGCGATTAGTACTATTACTCAGCTAGTTGCCAGATGGGTAATTCTTGGGGTTTAGCTTTATGCGGGGTGGTAGTTCCACTTTAACAACCATGGGTTCCTCTAAGCACCTGACTGATGATCAGAAAATAAAGATAATTGACTCTTACAAAGCAGAGAAAGGCAATAAAAGGTATCTAAATGCTTCCTTCTTGCAATTTTCACTGCCCTAAGAAAAATCTGATAGAACTGCCTGTAGACTGGTCAGGAATGTAAGGCAAAATCCCCATATCACTGCAAAGGACCTGCCGAAAAATATAGCTGGCACAGGAGGTGAACCAGTCCGCTATGCTGAGTTAATTGCACAAACTGGTCTGCATGGAAACCTTACCTGCGATATCATTACAAAAGTCAACATCTGACGTATACAGCACAACACATAGATTTGCCAGAGGTATTTTAGAGCCAAATGATGTGGACTGATAAAGTTAAAATTGACAGAGATGTGCTCACATTCTGGAGTGGTCAGAGCGTTGATATCAACAGGTCTGACTGCAGCACGTACGGAGAAATTCTCCCATTTCCTTCTGGGTTCTGTTGGAAGCTATCTCCAGAGAAGGACAGCTGGAGGCTTTTAATCTTCTATTAAAATAGATTTATTGGACAAATATATGGGCTATGAATGCTTACGCTATCGTTTTAATGTTTGATTTTAAATCAGTGGGCTTTGATAAAGCGGGTGAAAATGCAAAACGCGTAAGCAGTATGTTCACTCCAGCTCTCCATACTAACTATAACCTCCACTGCTAACAACTCACTGACTATTCCACACTACCTGAGCAGTATGAACACTCCAGATCTCCATACTAACTATAACCTCCACTACTAACAACTCACTGACTATTCCACACTACCTGAGCAGTATGATCACTCCAGATCTCCATACTAACTATAACCTCCACTACTAACAACTCACTGACTATTCCACACTACCTGAGCAGTATGATCACTCCAGATCTCCATACTAACTATAACCTCCACTACTAACAACTCACTGACTATTCCACACTATCTGAGCAGTATGATCACTCCAGATCTCCATACTAACTATAACCTCCACTGCTAACAACTCACTGACTATTCCACACTACCTGAGCAGTATGATCACTTCAGATCTCCATACTAACTATAACCTCCACTACGAACAACTCACTGACTATTCCACACTACCTGAGCAGTATGAACACTCCAGATCTCCATGCTAACTATAACCTCCACTACTAACAACTCACTGACTATTCCACACTACCTGAGCAGTATGATCACTCCAGATCTCCATACTAACTATAACCTCCACTACTAACAACTCACTGACTATTCCACACTACCTGAGCAGTATGATCACTCCAGATCTCCATACTAACTATACCATCCGCTACTAACAACTCACTGACTATTCCACACTACCTGAGCAGTATGATCACTCCAGATCTCCATACTAACTATAACCTCCACTACTAACAACTCACTGACTATTCCACACTACCTGAGCAGTATGATCACTCCAGATCTCCATACTAACTGTAATCTCCACTACTAACAACTCACTGACTATTCCACACTACCTGAGCAGTATGATCACTCCAGATCTCCATACTAACTATACCATCCGCTACTAACAACTCACTGACTATTCCACACTACCTGAGCAGTATGATCACTCCAGATCTCCATACTAACTATAACCTTCACTACTAACAGCTCACTGACTATTCCACTCTACCTGAGCAGTATGATCACTCCAGATCTCCATACTAACTATAACCTCCTCTCCACTGCTAACAACACACTGACTATTCCACACTACCTGAGCAGTATGATCACTCCAGATCTCCATACTAACTATAACCTCCACTACTAACAACTCACTGACTATTCCACACTACCTGAGCAGTATGATCACTCCAGATCTCCATACTAACTATAACCTCCTCTCCACTGCTAACAACTCACTGACTATTCCACACTACCTGAGCAGTATGATCACTCCAGATCTCCATACTAACTATAACCTCCACTACTAACAACTCACTGACTATTCCACACTACCTGAGCAGTATGATCACTCCAGATCTCCATACTAACTATAACCTCCTCTCCACTGCTAACAACTCACTGACTATTCCACACTATCTGAGCAGTATGATCACTCCAGATCTCCATACTAACTATAACCTTCACTACTAACAACTCACTGACTATTCCACACTACCTGAGAAGTATGATCACTCCAGATCTCCATACTAACTATAACCTCCACTACTAACAACTCACTGACTATTCCACACTATCTGAGCAGTATGATCACTCCAGATCTCCATACTAACTATAACCTTCACTACTAACAACTCACTGACTATTCCACACTACCTGAGCAGTATGATCACTCCATCTCTCCATAATAACTATAACCTCCTCTCCACTGCTAACAACTCACTGACAATTCCACACTACCTGAGCAGTATGATCACTCCAAATCTCCATACTAACTATAACCTCCACTACTAACAACTCACTGACTATTCCACACTACCTGAGCAGTATGATCACTCCAAATCTCCATACTAACTATAACCTCCACTACTAACAACTCACTGACAATTCCACACTACCTGAGCAGTATGATCACTCCAAATCTCCATACTAACTATAACCTCCACTGCTAACAACTCACTGACAATTCCACACTACCTGAGCAGTATGATCACTCCAAATCTCCATACTAACTATAACCTCCACTACTAACAACTCACTGACAATTCCACACTACCTGAGCAGTATGATCACTCCAAATCTCCATACTAACTATAACCTCCACTACTAACAACTTACTACGTATACCACAATACAAGAAAGGAGCAGGAAGATCTACCTTCTCCTTCAGAGCTCTAAAGGCCTGGAACAATCTGCCTGAAATAATCAGTTCTGCTCCCAGTCTAAAATCCTTAAAAGTATATGCTTCTTTATATCTAAAAACAGTGTATAACTGTATATAAGTTTAATATTCAATATGTATGTGTATGTATATATAATAACATGTAATATATAATGTTTCTCAATTTGTGTAAATATGTAACCCTTTAATGAAAACTATACACAACATACTTGAAAACGAGATAAATCTCAATATATTCTTCCTGGTAAAACATTTTCTAAATAAAATAAATAAAATGAGCATTGTATAGCTTTCCTGCTGCCAAATAACAGACCTTCCTGTTTTTCCTACTAATACACAGTATAACCCTGTATGTTCCCTTTTGACAGAAATGTATCTAATCGTCTCTTAAAAATATCCATTGTAACTGCTATAACCACATCCTTGGGCAAGCAATTCCATAATTTAACAGACCTTACCTTAAAAAAACCCTTTCCTCTGCTGAAGTTAATATAATTAAAGTAGATTTGTTCCAAAGACCACATAGAGGGAGAGCAATAAAGATTTTAAACCTGTAGAGTGCTGAGGGTTCTTTATACATCGTTTATCTGCATTATTTGAGGTTCCCGCAGATGTCTTAATTCTCATTGGCTAAATATAAAAACACATTACATATGCGATTTGTGAAATAACCTATTTTATTAAAACACAGAAAGTATTCACTCCCCCATGATCGTGAGACAATGAGTAGCCAAAAAGCAAATATATGGAAATAAAAATATGTAGGATAACATAATATTATGTTTTTCTCTGTGAGTCAGTTGGATTTCAGAAAGTAAGAAACTGCAGATCTGAATGCTATGAATACTGACAGTGCTTAAAGGAGCAGTAAACTTTTTTTTATGAAAAAATATATATTGTAGGGATTTTCCTATTGAGTAAAATAAGGGTACTCCCACTGCTGAGAGATTTATATTTCGAGAGTTATTACAGTTTAAACCCATGCTTTCTTACATTAGCAGTGCCCTCTAGTGGTCAAATTCTAATTAGATTTTCTGTTAGATTATAATGGAGAGGAAAGTCAGAAAAGTCAGAGACATACAGTTCTCCATAGAATGTGATAGAAACTGCTGAGTCACTTCCTGTCAGTTAGAACTATCAGGAAGTAAACACAGTAAATTCACTTCCTGTCAGTTAGAACTATGAGGAAGTAAACACAGTAAATTCACTTCCTGATTATTTGAACTGCTATAAATTTTGAATAAAACACCTGACAGCAGTGGGAGTGGCCTTATTTTATTCAGCAGGAAAAGCTCTATAAAATGTGTTTTCGTAAATAAAAGTTTACTGCTCCTTTAAACATTGAAGAGATGAGTTGGAGATGCTTCTAGGACCAAAGGCTTTAATGATAATGGTTAAATTTTAAATAATAAAATCCGTCATCTAGACATCAGCAAAGACAAATTTTCCCTCTGCAATATTATGCTAGCAGAATTGCAACATATTTAATTGGAATTAGTCAGAAAGGAATCCCCAATTAATGCATTTGGGTGTGGACACAGTAGAGCGGTGTATATAAGTGCTGTGGAGATACAGTGCAGTGATCTACAGTATTACAGCAGTTTCAGCTTTAGACAACTCTTATCTCATCTTATACCATGAAGTGCTTACCAATACTCCTGGTGCTTGGGGTATCTGTAGCTATCGTGTCTGTCCATTGTAAACCATGTACTCAAGAGGACGCCAAGCATATGAAATTGAAAGATTGTAAAGCTTGTGAGAAGACTTGTGAATGTTTAAGACGCCGGGTAAGTAAATGATATGATGTTTCACCTTTGCATCTTAATAACAAAATAAAAAAAAATGTTCAGTTATCTGTTTTTAGAAATAGTTTATTTAGTAGAGAAAAATAATAGATACAAGTAAGTGTTGATACGTTATCATGCATTAAATTGATGTACTAAAAATAACCACAGCAAATATATGGCAAGAAAACAACACGTTACAGGACACTCAAGCATTTATATTGATTTTAATAGAGACGTATTCTATGCATTGCTTAGCATTGGGTTGGAGATCTCACCAGCAGTCAATGAGTTAACTGTCCCATTTACATGTCCCCTGTAGTCTATAATTAAAGATCTCCCATAAAATAACATAGGAACTGGAGAGTTTCTCTCAACGGGGAAGTTATCTATTCTTTATAACATTTTAGTACATCTCCCCTGTAGTCTATAACTAAATATATCCCATAGAATAACATAGGAACTGGAGAGTTTATTTCACTAGAGAAGTTATCTCCTCTTTATCATACCTTAGTACATCTCCCCTGTAGTCTATAACTAAAGATCTCCCATAGAATAACATAGGAACTGGAGAGTTTATCTCACTGGAGAAGTTATCTCCTCTTTATCACTACTTAGTACATCTCCCCTGTAGTCTATAACTAAATCTCTTCCATAGAATAACATAGGAACTTGAGAATTTATCACACTGGAGATGTTATCTCCTCTTTATCACACCTCTGTACATCTCCCCTGTAGTATATAACTAAATCTCTTCCATAGAATAACATAGGAACTGGATAGTTTACCTCACTGGAGAAGTTATCTCCTCCTTATCACACCTTAGTACATCTCCCCCTGTAGTCTATAACTAAAGCTCTCCCATAGAATAACATTGGAACTGGAGAGTTTATATCACTGGAGAAGTTATCTCCTCTTTATCACACCTTAGTACATCTCCCCTGTAGTCTATAACTAAATCTCTCCCATAGAATATCATAGGAACTGGAGAGTTTATCTCGCTGGAGAAGTTCTCTCCTCTTTATCACACCTTAGTACATCTCCCCTGTAGTCTATAACTAAAGATCTCCCATAGAATAACATAGGAACTGGGAGTTTTTCACACTGGAGATGCTATCACCGCTTTATCACACCTTAGTACATCTCCCCTGTAGTCTATAACTAAATATCTCCCATAGAATAATATAGGAACTGGAGATTTTATCAAATTGGAGAAGTTATCTCCTCTTTATCACACCTTAGTACATCTCCCCCTGTAGTTTATAATTAAATATCTCACATAGAATAACATAGGGACTGGAGAGTTTATCTCACTGGAGAAGTTATCTCCTCTTTATCACACCTTAGTATATCTCCCCTGTAGTCTATAACTAAAGATCTTCCATAGAATAACATAGGAACTGGAGAGTTTATTTCACTGAGAAGTTATCTCCTCTTTATCACACCTTAGTACATCTCCCCTGTAGTCTATAACTAAAGATCTCCCATAGAATAACATAGGAACTGGAGAGTTTATCTCACTAGAGAAGTTATCTCCTCTTTATCACACCTTAGTACATCTCCCCTGTAGTCTATAACTAAAGATCTCCCATAGAATAACATAGGAACTGGAGAGTTTATCTCACTGGAGAAGTTATCTCCTCTTTATCACTACTTAGTACATCTCCCCTGTAGTCTATAACTAAATCTCTTCCATAGAATAACATAGGAACTTGAGAATTTATCACACTGGAGATGTTATCTCCTCTTTATCACACCTCTGTACATCTCCCCTGTAGTATATAACTAAATCTCTTCCATAGAATAACATAGGAACTGTAGAGTTTATCTCACTGGAGACGTTATCTCCTCTTTATCACACCTTAGTACATCTCCCCTGTAGTCTATAACTAAATATCTCCCATAGAATAACATAGGAACTGGAGAGTTTATCACACTGGAGAAGTTATCTCCTCTTTATCACACCTTAGTACATCTCCCCTGTAGTCTATAACTAAAGATCTTCCATAGAATAACATAGGAACTGGAGAGTTTATTTCACTGAGAAGTTATCTCCTCTTTATCACACCTTAGTACATCTCCCCTGTATTCTATAACTAAAGATCTCCCATTGAATAACATAGGAAATGGAGAGTTTATCTCACTGGAGAAGTTATCTCCTCTTTATCACACCTTAGTACATCTCCCCTGTAGTCTATAACTAAAGATCTCCCATAGAATAACATAGGAACTGGAGAGTTTATCTCACTGGAGAAGTTATCTCCTCTTTATCACTACTTAGTACATCTCCCCTGTAGTCTATAACTAAATGTCTTCCATAGAATAACATAGGAACTTGAGAATTTATCACACTGGAGATGTTATCTCCTCTTTATCACACCTCTGTACATCTCCCCTGTAGTATATAACTAAATCTCTTCCATAGAATAACATAGGAACTGTAGAGTTTATCTCACTGGAGAAGTTATCTCCTCTTTATCACACCTTAGTACATCTCCCCTGTAGTCTATAACTAAATCTCTCCCATAGAATATCATAGGAACTGGAGAGTTTATCTCGCTGGAGAAGTTCTCTCCTCTTTATCACACCTTAGTACATCTCCCCTGTAGTCTATAACTAAAGATCTCCCATAGAATAACATAGGAACTGGGAGTTTATCACACTGGAGATGCTATCACCTTTTTATCACACCTTAGTACATATCCCCTGTAGTCTATAACTAAATATCTCCCATAGAATAACATAGGAACTGGAGATTTCATCAAATTGGAAAAGTTATCTCCTCTTTATCACACCTTAGTACATATCCCCCTGTAGTTTATAACTAAATATCTCACATAGAATAACATAGGGACTGGAGAGTTTATCTCACTGGAGAAGTTATCTCCTCTTTATCACACCTTAGTACATCTCCCCTGTAGTCTATAACTAAAGATCTTCCATAGAATAACATAGGAACTGGAGAGTTTATTTCACTGAGAAGTTATCTCCTCTTTATCACACCTTAGTACATCTCCCCTGTAGTCTATAACTAAATATCTCCCATAGAATAATATAGGAACTGGAGATTTTATCAAATTGGAGAAGTTATCTCCTCTTTATCACACCTTAGTACATCTCCCCCTGTAGTTTATAATTAAATATCTCACATAGAATAACATAGGGACTGGAGAGTTTATCTCACTGGAGAAGTTATCTCCTCTTTATCACACCTTAGTATATCTCCCCTGTAGTCTATAACTAAAGATCTTCCATAGAATAACATAGGAACTGGAGAGTTTATTTCACTGAGAAGTTATCTCCTCTTTATCACACCTTAGTACATCTCCCCTGTAGTCTATAACTAAAGATCTCCCATAGAATAACATAGGAACTGGAGAGTTTATCTCACTAGAGAAGTTATCTCCTCTTTATCACACCTTAGTACATCTCCCCTGTAGTCTATAACTAAAGATCTCCCATAGAATAACATAGGAACTGGAGAGTTTATCTCACTGGAGAAGTTATCTCCTCTTTATCACTACTTAGTACATCTCCCCTGTAGTCTATAACTAAATCTCTTCCATAGAATAACATAGGAACTTGAGAATTTATCACACTGGAGATGTTATCTCCTCTTTATCACACCTCTGTACATCTCCCCTGTAGTATATAACTAAATCTCTTCCATAGAATAACATAGGAACTGTAGAGTTTATCTCACTGGAGAAGTTATCTCCTCTTTATCACACCTTAGTACATCTCTCCCTCTAGTCTATAACTAAAGCTCTCCCATAGAATAACATTGGAACTGGAGAGTTTATATCACTGGAGAAGTTATCTCCTCTTTATCACACCTTAGTACATCTCCCCTGTATTCTATAACTAAAGATCTCCCATTGAATAACATAGGAAATGGAGAGTTTATCTCACTGGAGAAGTTATCTCCTCTTTATCACACCTTAGTACATCTCCCCTGTAGTCTATAACTAAAGATCTCCCATAGAATAACATAGGAACTGGAGAGTTTATCTCACTGGAGAAGTTATCTCCTCTTTATCACTACTTAGTACATCTCCCCTGTAGTCTATAACTAAATCTCTTCCATAGAATAACATAGGAACTTGAGAATTTATCACACTGGAGATGTTATCTCCTCTTTATCACACCTCTGTACATCTCCCCTGTAGTATATAACTAAATCTCTTCCATAGAATAACATAGGAACTGTAGAGTTTATCTCACTGGAGAAGTTATCTCCTCTTTATCACACCTTAGTACATCTCCCCCTCTAGTCTATAACTAAAGCTCTCCCATAGAATAACATTGGAACTGGAGAGTTTATATCACTGGAGAAGTTATCTCCTCTTTATCACACCTTAGTACATCTCCCCTGTATTCTATAACTAAAGATCTCCCATTGAATAACATAGGAAATGGAGAGTTTATCTCACTGGAGAAGTTATCGCCTCTTTATCACTCCTTAGTACATCTCCCCTGTAGTCTATAACTAAAGATCTCCCATAGAATAACATAGGAACTGGAGAGTTTATCTCACTAGAGAAGTTATCTCCTCTTTATCACACCTTAGTACATCTCCCCTGTAGTCTATAACTAAAGATCTCCCATAGAATAACATAGGAACTGGAGAGTTTATCTCACTGGAGAAGTTATCTCCTCTTTATCACTACTTAGTACATCTCCCCTGTAGTCTATAACTAAATCTCTTCCATAGAATAACATAGGAACTTGAGAATTTATCACACTGGAGATGTTATCTCCTCTTTATCACACCTCTGTACATCTCCCCTGTAGTATATAACTAAATCTCTTCCATAGAATAACATAGGAACTGTAGAGTTTATCTCACTGGAGAAGTTATCTCCTCTTTATCACACCTTAGTACATCTCCCCTGTAGTCTATAACTAAATCTCTCCCATAGAATATCATAGGAACTGGAGAGTTTATCTCGCTGGAGAAGTTCTCTCCTCTTTATCACACCTTAGTACATCTCCCCTGTAGTCTATAACTAAAGATCTCCCATAGAATAACATAGGAACTGGAGATTTCATCAAATTGGAAAAGTTATCTCCTCTTTATCACACCTTAGTACATATCCCCCTGTAGTTTATAACTAAATATCTCACATAGAATAACATAGGGACTGGAGAGTTTATCTCACTGGAGAAGTTATCTCCTCTTTATCACACCTTAGTACATCTACCCTGTAGTCTATAACTAAAGATCTTCCATAGAATAACATAGGAACTGGAGAGTTTATTTCACTGAGAAGTTATCTCCTCTTTATCACACCTTAGTACATCTCCCCCTGTAGTCTATAATTAAAGCTCTCCCATAGAATAACATAGGAACTGGAGAGTTTATCTCACTGGAGAATTTATCTCCTCTTTATCACACCTTAGTACATCTCCCCTGTAGTCTATAACTAAAGATCTCCCATAGAATAACATAGGAACTGGAGAGTTTATCTCACTGGAGAAGTTATCTCCTCTTTATCACTACTTAGTACATCTCCCCTGTAGTCTATAACTAAATCTCTTCCATAGAATAACATAGGAACTTGAGAATTTATCACACTGGAGATGTTATCTCCTCTTTATCACACCTCTGTACATCTCCCCTGTAGTATATAACTAAATCTCTTCCATAGAATAACATAGGAACTGTAGAGTTTATCTCACTGGAGAAGTTATCTCCTCTTTATCACACCTTAGTACATCTCCCCTGTAGTCTATAACTAAATCTCTCCCATAGAATATCATAGGAACTGGAGAGTTTATCTCGCTGGAGAAGTTCTCTCCTCTTTATCACACCTTAGTACATCTCCCCTGTAGTCTATAACTAAAGATCTCCCATAGAATAACATAGGAACTGGAGATTTCATCAAATTGGAAAAGTTATCTCCTCTTTATCACACCTTAGTACATATCCCCCTGTAGTTTATAACTAAATATCTCACATAGAATAACATAGGGACTGGAGAGTTTATCTCACTGGAGAAGTTATCTCCTCTTTATCA
The DNA here is from genome assembly GCA_037306005.1 of Rhinophrynus dorsalis. NCBI lineage: Eukaryota > Metazoa > Chordata > Amphibia > Anura > Rhinophrynidae > Rhinophrynus > Rhinophrynus dorsalis. The sequence continues at coordinate 480,868,053 of CM074723.1, read as the reverse complement.
CACCTTAGTACATCTACCCTGTAGTCTATAACTAAAGATCTTCCATAGAATAACATAGGAACTGGAGAGTTTATTTCACTGAGAAGTTATCTCCTCTTTATCACACCTTAGTACATCTCCCCCTGTAGTCTATAATTAAAGCTCTCCCATAGAATAACATAGGAACTGGAGAGTTTATCTCACTGGAGAATTTATCTCCTCTTTATCACACCTTAGTACATCTCCCCTGTAGTCTATAACTAAATATCTCCCATAGAATAACATAGGAACTGGAGAGTTTATCTCACTGGAGAAGTTATCTCCTCTTTATCACACCTTAGTACATCTCCCCTGTAGTCTATATCTAAAGATCTTCCATAGAATAACATAGGAACTGGAGAGTTTCTCTCACTGGAGAAGTTATCTCCTCTTTATCACACATTAGTACATCATCCTTCCCTACCGAGACTGATAACTGACATTATGCACAATTGGGAAGCAAATTAACTGCACTGCAAGAGACAAGTGTAAACTCCAATGTTTTCCATTTAAATTATTGTGATTTTTGACGAATGCTACAGAGGTCTCCTGTATTGTTTTCAGGGCATTGGAGACCTCTCGTTCATTCAAAAGGTTAAATGCCTATTTTAGTCTATTAGAACTGTAATTACTTATCACCATGGTGCAATTGGTTTTTCCATAATGTCTCCTCTTTGCACTTGTGTGTATGTCCCAGGGTGGGTATCTTTATACAACTGCATGTCAGCTTCACAGATAATTCAGCAACATGTTTATGTAACCAGTCTAATTGTGTTTTTATTATTAGTATTTACGGAGAGACTATGATGGAGGAGGAGACGAACCAACCAGGACCTCTGAGCAGTCTACGGGACTGAACAATAACAGATCCAATATTCAGGCACTGTGTGAAATTGATTGTAGACTTTGTAGAGTCCGTCACTGCCAGGATAAGCAATAAAGAAAAAAATGTCTTGAATGCGTCTTTTTTAAATTGTTGCATTAGTGAAGGTCATTATAGGAACAGTTATGTCTTTATGGCTAAAACTATTTATTATATATATATATATATATATATATTTTATCTTTCATGTGACAACACTGAAGAAATGACACACTGCTACAATGTAAAGTAGTGAGTGTACAGCCTGTATAACAGTGTAAATTTGCTGTCCCCCTCAGAATAACTCAACACACAGCCATTAATGTCTAAACCTTGGCAAAAAAAGTGAATACACCCCAAGTGGAAATGTGCAAATTAGGCCCAAAGTGTCAATATTTTGTGTGGCCACCATTATTTTACAGCACTGCTTTAACCCTCTTGGGCATGAAGTTCACCAGAACGTCACAGATTGCCACTGGAGTCCTCTTCCACTCCTCCATGATGACATCACGGAGCTGGTGGATGATACAGACCTTGCACTCCCCCACCTTCCATTTGAGGATGCCCCACAGATGCTCGATAGAGTTTAGGTCTGGAGACATGCTTGGCCAGTCCGTCACCTTTACCCTCAGCTTCTTTAGCAAGGCAGTGGTTGTCTTGTAGGTGTGTTTGGGGTCGTTATCATGTTGGAATACTCCTCCGAAGGGAGGGGATCCTGCTCTGCTTCAGTATGTCACAGTACATGTTGGCATTCATGGTTCCCTCAATGATCTGTAGCTCCTCAGTGCCGTCAGCACTCATGCAGGCCCAGACCATGACACTCCCACCACCATGCTTGACTGTAGACAATACACACTTATCTTTGTACTCCTCACCTGGTTGCCGAGACACACGCTTGACACCATCTGAACCAAATAAGTTTATCTTGGTCTCATCAGACCACAGGACATGGTTCCAGTAATCACCTCTTCCACAGAATGCAATATAAATACTGTATGGAAACCAGATGAACTGTGTAGACACCAGATGGGAAGATGCGCTATGGTTTGATGCTGTGGCAATGTGTGTCTGGCAATGTGTGGCTAGTACATTGCCTTGGTGATGGAGACACACCTTGCCATTTGCACTAAGAATTAATGATGCCTGGGGGGGGATCTCCTCATTAACATGGAGGGTTGTTGTACTGCCGGTGGAGTGCAATGGATGCCATCCCTTTTACATCGGCAGCAGTTTGACAACCCTGAAATGTTGCACACCACATCACACATCTCAAAATGTCTAATTTGTTTGGTCGCCTGCTTAAGAATGACACATTCACAATGTTGCATGTGAAACATTTGCACATTCAATATGTCGCCTTGAACAACATGTCACCCACAACATGTCACCTTCTATATGTCGGCTGCATCAAAATGTCGGTCACACCTTCACTAAGTCGCACAATTAAGGATACATTAAGGAACAATAAGGGGCGCATTAAGGATGTAATGAGGGCATTAAGGGCACAGTAAATGCAACATTTTAAGACGAGCAATGCGGCATGTGACATTTCAACAGGATCCCTCCTCTCTACTACACCCCACTTCAGCACCACAAACAGCATCACTCCCTAAACTCTTTCAGTTCCATAGGGATGTCCATTGCATACCTTTGTGTCACTGAATGGGTGCCAAACTGAGAGAATGACAGAGAAACTATATATCACAGTTTCTCTGTCTTCCTGTACTGCCTGAACCAACTGATCCATGGATAGGCTGCTCAGCTGGTTTAATCAATATGGAACTGTAAATAAGCTGTTATATGTTACAGCTTCTCTGTCAGTTCTTTCATTGCATAAACCAATTGTACCAATGGGATTTACTGTCAGAACCCTTTCAGTGCCACAGGGGTATGCAGTGCACATCCATATGGCACTGAAAGGATTACAGGGGGGAA